>CM062297.1:819713219-819756460 GCA_031216915.1 Pictodentalium vernedei
ACACAACTAATATAAAAAGATTCTAACTGGTGGACCCCAAGAAGATTTTTCAAGAAATTATCTCACACTGCACTGAGTTAAATTATGAGCCCCAAATATTAACCCAAGGGCCCAATTTTAACAAAACTGAATTCCACCCCCCACCTCCCGAGAGATGTTGTATACTAAATATTCAGACTGGTGGATGTGAAAAAGAAGATTTTCCCTCATATGGCACCACTATGTTACAATTCAGGCTCCCGTAGAGAGCCTAAATATTAACCCAGGAAGTGGATTTGATCAAACTAGAGTCTAACCCCATACAGATGTTGTATACCAAATATTAAAAGAATCTGACTGGTGGATCCAAAGAAGAAGATTTTTCCCATATTACACTATGTTAAAATTCGTACTCCCATCGATAGCTCAAATATCGAATCAGGGACTCAATTTGAACAAACTTGAATCTGACCCCTCAAGAAATGTTGTATTCCAAATATGAAAAACATTCTGACTGGTGGATCTGAAGAAGGAGATTTTTAAAAGAAATTTTCTCATATTGCATATTGTTCAACTTTGGCTCCAATAAATCACCCCAAATATCAACCCAGGGATCCAATTTGAACAAACTTGAATCTGGTCAACCTAGAGATGTTGTATACTAAATATATAAAGAATCTGAATGGTGGATCTGAAGAAGATTTTTAAAGACTGATCTCCATATTGTACCAAGTTAAAATTTGGACTCTCAGAGTGAGCCCAAGTATTGACCCAGGGACTCAATTTGAGCAAAACTTGAATATGCCCCCCCCCCCCCCCCACACCCAAATGTTGCATACCAAATATGAAAAGATTCTGACTGGTATTCTGACTCATACTGCACAAAGTTCAAATTTAGGCTCCTATAAAGAGCCCAAATATTAACCCAGGGTCTCAATTTGAACAAGCTTGAATATGACCCCCCCTAGAGATGTTATATACCAAATATTAAACATCAAAAGAATTGGACTGTTGCGTCCTGAAGAAGATTTTTAAGCTTATTTTCCATACTGCCCTAAGTTAATGATTCAGGCTCCTGTATAGAGCCCATATATTAACCGAGGGTTTTAATTTGAATGCAATTGTCTCTGACCCACCAGCCCCCCCCCCCCCCCCCCCTTCCCTTTCCTATGGATGCTGTATATCAATTATCAAAAGAGATATTGATCAGATGTTCTGAAATGTGTGTTTGTCAGACACCCAACAAATGCTGAAATCATTCACCAAATGTCAAAGTGCAGTGCCTCAACTGTCTTTTTGATGAAAATATAAATATATTTTCTTCATATATCACACTTTTATCAAATATCCCCTACTTTGTTTGTATAGTATATTAAAACTAATGCATCCGAAGGACAATGATGCTGCCTAACAGAATAAGATCTTACATCAGTACAAACTGCAACATCATTTGACCATTGACTACCTAGGAGACTATAATTAAAGTTTGTACCAATAGAATGTCTAATTTTTTCCAACATACTGTTCCTACCTCTTTGTTTATATGAGAAAAACAACCCTAAAACTCACCTATGATCTGACCTCGACAAAATAAATTGAACCCACTAGGTCGAACAATTGGAGGTTTTGATTTATACTTCTTGGGACATTTTTTGTCTCTTTTTCGTCTATTTCCTATCCAATTCTGGAAAAAAACATTAAAATTTACTTTTTGTTTTGAAAAATGATCCTTGTTGCTTTAAATGAAGCATTTTTTTTAAATGAAATCTAGAGAAAATGAACTACATAGCGAAAATATCATTTCTTACCCATCACCATGGAATTTATTTCAAAATATGAAGAAAACCTTTTTAATAACAAGACTGAGACAAAACAGACTTTGGGATCATTCATTCAGGAATCTGAAAACTATGATTTACGGGACCAAAACAAGTGTATGAGTCCAGTTTATTTATTTATTTATTGGTGTTTAAGGTCACATACTTATGCACAATGGCTAATCATGAGAGTGACAGTTTTATGGAAGCCGGGGGAGCACCACCTAGCATTGATGAGCAACTGTCAGCTTCGCAACATTCTAACTGTTCAAGCTCTGCTCAAGCAGGATTACTGTGGTTGAAGACATGTGCACCATCGACGTGCAGTATGCCTTAGTACACGGCGTCATCGTGCCCCTATGTCGGCAACCTGGAAAAAGTGCCTTGCCCAAGGACACAACGTGGGTCGCCCGGATGGGGAATGAACTCAGGATATGTAGCACAGAAGTCTCAACAGTCTACCACTGAGCCACTGTACACCCCTATGACTCCAGTGATTTTGGAATAAATACCTCTTGATCATAATCAATAAGTACTATTTATTTATTTATGCATTGGGGTAAAAATCACTCATTCAAAAGCCAGGGGCATAACGTGTCTGGCAGTTTTATGGGTGAGAACCACTGAACAGCAGCAAGTAACTGAAAGACTCTCCTACATCCTACATACTGACCTGAGTAAGCAGTGGTTGTAGGCAAGTGTACCATCAGCATGTCAGGTGTCAATATTAGAACACTGCTACCATGTTCCATATGAGCTATCAGGATTAACCATTTTGCTCAAGGACACAACACAAGTGACTTGGACCAGGCTTGGACTCTCAACCCCTTGGTCTCACGTTGGACACTCTAGTCAGAGACCCATCATGCTCCCAAATAAGTACGATGCTCAGACAGTAAAACTGTAATATTTGAAAATAAAATGAGTGACAATGTTGGGAAGGACAGATATTTCTGTGGTAAAAATAACAAAGAAAACAGTTTAGCTTGTTTCCCCATTTTGTGGCTTCATCAGACCTTTCTTCCCCCAAGTATACTATTGAACACACCAACACAATCAGATCTTTAGATCAGTCTAATTTGGGCACAACAGCAAATATGGATGTGGCCTGCATGGTTGGAGAAAAAGTAGCGGTATTTTCTTCTTCTTGGCTTCTGTTTTGGGTTTTACGTCCCCTATCTTAAAATGATAGTTTACAACCACTTATTATTGGTCTTCACCATTATCACTGGTTCCCAGCACCCTCTGACATACGTTTACTCAACTAACTCGAGAAGACTTCTCAATTTCCCAGTGTCAAGCCAAAGTCTTTTTTGAATGTAAATTACGCATGGTGTTTACCGAGAAATGCCACAAACATGAATATAATAGATCTCAAGCTTTAAGTGTATGATCATATAGAATTCGCCACAGAAAAGTAATCGCCGTTGACATATACGACACCGTCGATGCTTTTCTATGGCAAACTTTGTGGGTTTTTAAAAAATTATTTATCTGTTGCATTGTTTGCTTCGAAGATAAGCTCTAAGCTATATTGCAAGCATCAGAGAAGCCTGGCCAAACTACATATTGCTGAAACACTGCAAAACTTTGGAAAAAGTTTCAAACTCTGCATAATTTTAGCACAGTTATCTTATTTGGACACAGCATTTAGGCCTACCGTCGTTAGTTGGGAAGAATTCAAAGGACTGAACACAATTAAAAATAATAATATAGTTTCATTCCATCCAATATAACTGAAAGCTTTTCTAAAAATATAAAATACAGAGTTTGCTAAGAATAAAAAAAAACCTCTGAATGAACGGTCATTGACCTGCCACCTGATACAAAACAAAATTGTGATCTTTGTCTCGTGTGTGTGACAGGTTGATAGCCAGTGATGATGAATCATCTTATTTCAATATTATTTATTTATGTTTAAGGTCACATACTTATGCACAATGGCTAATCGTGACTGTGACAGTTTTACGGGTGGAGGAAGCCGGAGTACCCGGAGAGAACCACCGAGCATCGATGAGCAACTGTCAGCTCCTCAACATTCTAACTCTGTTCAAGCTCCACTCAAGCAGGGTTACAGCTGTTGAAGACAGGTGCACCATCAACGTGGAGTACGCCTTAGTACATGGTGTCATCATGCCCCCATGTAGGCAACCGGGATAAAGTGCCTTGCCCAAGGTCACAACGCGTGTCGTCCAGAACGGGGATCAAACTCGGGACCTCTAGCATAGAAGTCCAACAGTCTACCACTGAGCCACCGTGCTCCCTACATTTCAATATTAACTAACGCCAAGTTTAGTTACACTGGATGCAGGACAGAAAATGAACTGCAAATGATCATCTCCTTATTAAAGAAGACTGCCACCCCATGTGACATTTTTTTTAAATACCTGGAAAAGTAAGACTAGTTGGCTGATGCATTTGCAAACAATGCCTTATCTATAAATGTTATCAGCCAACTGCATGTATGTAATTTATCATATACAGATTTTTGGGCATTCAGGAAGAGAATTCTAACTGCTAGAAATTTTTTAATGGGGCAATAATAACTTGTGGTGATTGTAAATATCATTTCTGTTTTAAAAGTTAGAAAAATAATAGAAGTTCCATAAACAATATCTGGAAACCAAATGATAACTAGTGAGATGCTGAAATAGGATGAGTGATGTTATGGTGTATTTGCTCATTACTCCGGAACAGAGTTTTTTGTCAGAAAGCTGTCAGTTCTCATATCACAAATCATTGTTACCTTTTGGTCAATTCCTTTTCGGCCAATTCCTTCTTGACCAACATTTTTCAATAAATAAGTATGGCAAGACCAATTTTAATAGTCGATTTATACTGAACTATTTTGCAAAAATAGCAACTAAAAAACCCCAAAGAACATTTATTCAATCTGCCTAAACATAAAATTTTGAGGGGAACTTCTGTGAAATAACTGTGTTCATTTCTTGTGTATGCTGCTTTTGTGTTATACGTTCCAAATAAAAGTAAAGTGGGGTATAAAAGTACAGGGTGGAAAATTTACAAAAATTAAAAGTACAGACCCAAATAATAGTACAGGGTAGAAATCCATTGTATGTTTTTTATTTTTTTTTTTTTTGGGGGGGGGGGGGTGGGATGTGGGATTTTTCCACCCTATATGAAGTGCACTATGCACCTTATTTGGGCCTGTATGTTTAGTAAAATTGCCCTCCTAGCAGGTGGGAGATCTTCAAATTAGTAAATCATCACAAGATTGTGTGATAATCTTTTGTTTAGCACAGTGTATTCATTGTTGTAATCATGATGCCTTAGGCCACACAAAGTGGATCTTCTGTTTCTCAAGCCATTATTTGTAAAATTTCATGCGGGCGAGCGGGTTTTTATTTTATTTTTTTATTTCTGTAATTATTTCTTTGCCACCAAATGTTCATGTCCTTGGTATGTTTTAGGCCTCATAATCTACGGAGAAGCATGGATGGTGGTGTATTTCGTCCCTTGAGAGCAAGAAGGCTTTGCAATGCTAAAGCATCGAAAAGCCTTCTTGCACTCAAGGGACAAATTTATCAATTTTTTTTAACTTTGATAAAACATCAGACACAAACCATTTAATTTTTATTTTTTTTAAGTTTGCATTGTTTTAAAAAGAGAGCATGCGGCAGCCAAAAGGACCATGCGGGAGGGCCTGAGAAACAGACTTTTAATTTTTTTAGGCCTTAACACTAATAAGTTTTCTTTAATAAAACTAACTGCAATACTGGAAAATAAGTTGGCTTTTAGATAAATAGCTACCCCCTCAATGTATTTCCACCCTGTACTATTATTTGGGTCTGTACTTTTATTTAATTTTTATAAATTTTTCACCCAGTACTTTTATTATCACCTTTATTTTATTTGAAACGCAAGAGTGGGTTAGGGAAGAAGGTGTAAAATGTGTAGCTTAGGAGAACAGGGGACCCTTTAACATCTAGAATGTCAAAAATACCTGTATCCATGAATAAGACTTGGACAAATTTTTATTTTTCGTAATTATTATAATTTTATGGTAAAGTAGTACCCTTGTAACTTTTACAATTAGATTTTTTTCCCAAATTTTAAACTGTTGGCCAAAGGGTAATTGGCTAAAGGGGAACTGGCCAAAAGGGAATTGGCCAAAAAGGTGATACCCCTTCTCACAGCTGGTATCGTTGTCACTGATGTTCTTCAAACTTGTCTGCTATCTGCTAAATTCTGCTTAGAGTATTGGTGTACTTACAATAATCCTTTGAGTAGCAATGCCAAGTTGATCACCTAGCTGGGTTATCCTGGTGGAATCTTTTGTACTCCTCTTCTAATACATCAAGCTCTCTTTTTCAAAAGATGTTCTTATTCTCTGCAAGAAAAAGGTAAACAAATTTTGTTTTTCTTAAAAAGATTTAGCTTATCTATTACAAAATATGTGTTTTCAACTGAAGTCCTGTTCCACAGAGAGGAAGCCCAAGTACTTAGAGAGAACCACAAATCAGTTGTAAGTGTCAGTCAACTTATCTAGTTTAATGCAGGAGAGAAGGATGGTGAAAGAAGGTTATTCAGATTTGTTGCCTGAAAATTGAAACATAGGTTAGTAACGATTGGGGGGGGGGGGGGGGGGGGTGAGGAGAGAGGGGCTTATCAGAAAAGGGAGAGGGGTATAATTAAAAAAAGTTGTCATATCAGTTGGTTAGTAAGAACCAGATATCAGTGCAAGGTGGGAGGAGAGCCTTTCCCAGTGGTCATGATTAGCCATTGTGCAAAAATATGTGACCTTAAACACCAATAAATAAATAATAATAAATATAGTATTTCTCATTCTTCCTAAGAAGATATGGGAAATACTATCCTCCCACCTTGCACTGATTTTGGAATTGGCACATCCCTGTTAATGGAATAGTTATTGATCAGTTAAAAACTGAGAAGAATCACTAAAGCAGGTGGGTGAATGGATGTGTTGTTCTGGTCAGTTGAGTTTTTTTTTGACAAGAAAACATATCCTACTTTCTTCAGTGACAGGTCAGTTACTGTTACATTTTTTCTCACTTGGGAGATTGTCTTTGATTTTGGTCAGAAATGATTTTTTCACAATGGATAGCAGGGTTTCGCAAATTTATCTTTTGCAGGACCCATTTTGGGGTCCCACAATTATTTTTTGCGGGACTCATTTATTTTCTTTGGGACCCATTTCCAACATGTGTCTTAATCACATGAATTATGCTTATTTATCTTCAAATACACAGATTGTTAGATTGTTCAATCACCACATCAAAGGCTGTTGCAGTAATCATGTTTATAGAAATTGATTAGTGCTGATATGGTTAACTAATTAATTGACTAACAAATGATCAACATCTTGAGCGATAAAAAAGTAAAAGACCGACTGTTTCTTTTGAACTACCGAATTATATGGGTTAACAAAGGAACAAACTTGCTCCAAAACAGGCAAACATTGTCACACTGGCTCACATCAATTATATGGGACAGAGAGTAATGCATGCCGTTACATGCTGACATACTTGTTCACTTGCATGATCATTATACTGTATCAGTTGCTGGAAATGGTCATTTTCAATCCTTCACCAAATGCGAGAAGCAGACGATACTTGCACAAGAAATTCTTGAATTACTGAAGATTTTCAATGTTTGTCTCAGAAACATAGCTTATGAGCTCATTCCAATGAGGGGTCATAAGCTATGTTTGGAGACAAAAATTGAAAACATGATAAAATTTGAATGGACACTTTTAGCTCAACTTTGACGTAAGTCAAATTTGAGCTTATGGCATGGTCAGTCGTCCGTCTGTCCGTCAACAATTCAATACAGCTCAGGCTGGAGGCCGTATTTATGAACCGATCTTTACGAAACTTCTTGAGTACCTTTGTTATCATCGTGGGACGAGAACGAGTGTTTTTGGGTGCGGTCCGAAATTCAAGATGGCCACCAGCAGCCATTTTGTACTTTAGTTAGTGCAATCAGTTTTTTGAACAGAACCTCTGTATGAAAGTTCTGATTTGAATAAATTTTTGTTTGAATGTTTAGTAACATGGAAAACATCACATATAGTACAGGTTTTTTTCTCGTGCATAAATTATGGAAATTAGACTAATTTTGATTTATTTAGTGTTACTTTCATCACTGTAAGTGCAAATGCCAATACGGCTCAGGCTAGAGGCCGTATTTATGAACCGATCTTTACGAAACTTCTTGGGTACCTTTGTTATCACCGTGGGACGAGAGCGAGTGTTTCTGGGTCTGGTCAAAAATTCAAGATGGCTGCTGGCAGCCATTTTGTACAAAATTAGGTGCAATCAGATTTTTGCGCAGAACTTCCATATGAAAGCACTGATTTGAATCATTTTTTGTGTGAATGTTTAGTACCATGGGATACATCACATATAATACATGTTTTCTCTCGTGCAAAAAATTATGCAAATTAGATGAACTTTGATTTTTTCAGTGCTACTTACACACAGTAAGTACACATGTCAATACGGCTCGAGCTAGGGGCTGTATTTATGAACCGATCTTCACGAAATGTCTTGGGTACCTTTGTTATCACCTTGGGACGAGAATGAGTGTTTCTGGGTGTGGTCCAAAATTCAAGATGGCTGCCAGCGGCCATTTTGTACAGAAATTAGGTCTAATCAGTTTTTTGGACACAACTTCTATACGGCTCAGGCTAGAGGCCGTATTTATGAACCGATCTTTACAAAACTTCTTGGGTACCTTTGCTATCACCGTGAGATGAGAACGAGTGTTTTTGGGTGCGGACTGATATTCAAGATGGCCACCAGCAGCCATTTTGTACCAAAATTAGTGCAATCAGTTTTTTGTACAGAACTTCTGTATGAAAGTTCTGATTTGAATAAATTTTTGTATGAATGTTTAGTGGCATGAAATACATCACATATAATACAGGTGTTTTTCTCGTGCAGAAATTATGCAAATCAGATGAACTTTGATTTATTCAGTGCTACTTATACACTGTAAGTGCACATGTTAATACAGCTAGGGCTGGAGGCTGTATTTAGGAACTGATCTTCACGAAACTTCTTGGGTACCTTTGTTATCACCTTGGAACAAGAATGAGTGTTTTTGGGTGCGGTCCGAAATCCAAGATGGCTGCCAGTGGCCATTTTGTACCAAAATTAGATACAATCAGTTTTTGGTACAGAACTTCTATACGGCTCAGGCTAGAGGCCGTATTTATGAACCGCTCTTTACGAAACTTCTTGGGTACCTTTGTTATCCTGTTAGGACGAGAATGAGTGTTTTTGGGTGCGATTTGAAATTCAAGAAGGCTGCCAGCAGCCATTTTGGACCAAAATTAGGTACAATCAGTTTTTGGTACAGAACTTCTATATGAAGGTTCTGATTTGAATAAATTTTTGACTGAATGTTTAGTAACATGGAATACATCACATATAATACGGGTTTTTTTTCTTGTGCAGAAATTATGCAAATTAGATGAACTTTGATTTATTCAGTGCTACTTATACACAGTAAGTGCACATGTCAATACGGCTCGGGCTAGAGGCTGTATTTATGAACCGACCTTCACGAAACTTCTTGGGTACCTTTATTATCACCTTGGGATGAGAACGAGTGTTTCTGGGTGCGGTACAAATTTCAAGATGGCTGCCAGTGGCCATTAAGCCAGGTCCAATCAGTTTTTTGTACACAACTTCTATACAGCTCAGACTAGAGGCCGTATTTATGAACCAATGCTTACGAAACTTCTTGGGTACCTTTGTTATCACCGTGGGACGAGAACAAGTGTTTTGGGGAGTGGTCCGAAATACAAAATGGCCACCAGCAGCCATTTTGTACCAAAATTAGTGCAAGCAGTTTTTTGTACAGAACTTCTGTATGAAAGATTAGTTAGTAACATGGAATACATCACATATAATAGAGTATTTTTCTCGTGCAGAAATTATGCAAATTAGATGAACTTTGATTTATTCAGTGCTACTTATACACAGTAAGTGCACGTCAATACGGCTTGGGCTAGAGTCTGTATTTATGAACCAATCTTCACGAAACATCTTGAGTACCTTTGTTATCAACTTGGGACAGGAACGCTATGAGAACAAATATTCTGTGGTTCAGTCAGACCCACTCTGGGACTCAAGTATTTCTTTTCTAGTTTAGCATCTAACTGTCATCCACCTTTACAATACTTTACCTATACATTTGTTACAGGCTACAGTCAGCATTTATGTACAGACCGTCACAATACTTTATATGTACCTTTGTTATCAGGTCATTACCCAGATGCTTGTCATTGCTGTGTCACATACTATACATGTTCATGTCTTTCACAAGTTGAGCCACAGTGTCATTGACACTTTCATTGTATATGACGCTGGCTGGTTTTGTTTATTACGTTGAGTAAAGTTTTAATTATATAAATCATCAACGGTACGGCAATTATTCAGCTACCTATCAGGGCATGTGATTAATTGGTTAACCAAGGTTAATCCATGCGATTAATTGATTAAAAAAACCGTTTAATCGTTTCAGCTATAAAATTAATTTAATTTTATTAAAATTTTATCTGATGAAAAAATGCTTATATTTTTGTGTGAATGGTAAATGGGTCTCCTTAACAAGCATTTGCAAGAACATAACGGGAATGAAACGGCTGTTTTCACAATTTGCGAAATCCTGGGATAGGGTGATGGGATGGGGGGGGGGGGGGGGGGTGGAGGGGGTTCTCAATAAAGACATATGTGCCGTCTAACAGTCCAGAATTTTGTAGGGGAGGTGTCTGTATAAAATTGTACTAAAATTATAAATCATATACCTAAATTCTTCCTTGGGGGAGCGGTTGCATTGCGGTGACTGGTTCTCGTCAGTTCCGACTTCTGCACTATGTCCTTGGGCAAGGCACTTAACCCTGATTGCCCACATAGGGACATGAAGATGCTGTGTACTAAGGTGTACTGCACGTCGATGGTGGTGCGCTTGTCTTCAACCAATCTAACCCTGCCTGTGCTGCAGTGTGGAGTTACGATGTTGGGGAGCTGGCAGCTGCTCGTTGTTGCTCGGTGGTTCTCTCTGGGTACTCTGGCTTCCTCCACCCGTAAAACTGTCATGGTCATGATTAGCCATTGTGCATAAAATTGTGACCTTAAACACCAATAAATAAACATTTCTTCCTTGCATTTGAACAAATCTTCACAAGGTTTATAGGGGATTGGGAGTCACAGAAACAATTTGTGCGCAGGGATTGGAGGGGGGTGGGGGTGGGGGTGGTGAGTGGGTAGTAAAGGCTGCAATTTTTTCCGATTTCCAGACACTTGGTGCAAGTTGGTGGATGTGTCTCTGACAGCAATCCAAAAACAAGTTTTTTCTGACCTTCCAGGACCTTGTAAATTTTCTTCTCTGATTAGTTTTGAGATATTGATCCCAAATTAGTAAGGAAGCCTGCCGATATATATTCTACTATCAATATAAATGATTTATACTGAACTGTAGGGCATTCATGCTCACTGTTGGCATGGATAGATGATGATGGCATGGCATGGAATGATCCATTCTTGTGTGTTGATTTAATGTGTACTATTAATAAACGTGGAATTAAAACTTTCAGATAATTTTAAATTTTATTAACATTTATGTCAAATGATAAAAATGATGAAATAAGAATATAATACAAGGTTCTATTCAAGGTTCCTCTGGGACCATGAGCGTTTCACTTCCTACTGTCATGTGACTGATCCACAGTTCGTCATGATGCATGTGTAAATTGTGTATGATGAAAAAATGACAAAATATGTGACCATCTATTTATGTATAACATCCAGGCAAATTCAGCTGTTAACATGTTCCTTTCTGTGCAGCTATCATTTTTTACTTTCAAATTTTCGGGAAATTGTTTGAACCATTGCTATATACAGTAAATGGATGGTGAATTACTACTAGTATTGATATTAAAACTCTTGTCACTGTGACAGTGACAATGGGTGGAGAGGATTAGTGGGCTGCAGTGGTGTAGGTGACAATATTTGTTATCACTTTGACCTCTGGTGATTAGGATGGATTAGAGAGTACACTTCAGTGGGAATGGGATAGAGAGAGACAGATATACGTGATGGGGGGGGGGGGGGGGGGGGTAAGAAAATGTGAAAGAAAATTAGTACACAAAAGTATACGCAAGTGCATGCGTGTGTGTGTGTGTGTGTGTGTGCAAGGGTGTGTGTGTGTGCACAAGGGTGTTCATGTGTGCAAGTGTGTGTGTGTGTTTGTGTGTTGGTGTGTGTGTGTGCATGTGTTTTGGGTTTTGGGTTTTTTGTTTTGGGGGTTTTGGGGGGGTTTTTTGTTTGTTTGTTTGTTTTTTTTTTTTTTTTTTTATGAACTACTTTAAAAATGACCTACCTCTGATGAAAATTTGTCTCATAAGCCTTCATAGGCTGGATTTCATATAAACATTTTGTAAATATTCTATGTATATTATGTATGTGTATTGAAATGTGACACTTAAATAAAATATTCTACAACTACTACTACTAATTATTTCAGGAACATTCATTTAAATGACGTCAGTTTTACTTAATGCACATTAAAATATTCTGGATGTTTTTATTGTTTTATAGTAAAAAACATAACACACATTGATCTTTTTATCTTTGTCACTCCCAATCAATGTTACTCACATTCAGTCGTGGTAATTCATCCTTGTTTCTTCAACAAAAATTTGCCAAAAAGATTGCTGTGGAAAACTGGTGCTTCTAACGCAATTGCTGTGAAGCCTGTTTGATGGTGCAAAAATCATCAGTGGGCAGGGCATTTACTCAATTGCCATGTATATGTAGTATGCGGTGAAATGAAAACTTTAAAGTAACTTTAACATGTGAAAGTAGTTAGAGATATATCCTGAACCATGTGAATGCTGAGAAAAAACCTTGGAAGTAAGCAGGCGACTTGCTCCATATGTACAGTATGAGTGAAAATAAGATGCAGCATAACCACGAACTAAGTATCTCACTGCTTCTATGTTGACAATACCAGAATCTGACATCAATTACTGGGAAGCTCTGTGAGAGCTTTCCAGAAACTGATGTCAGATTCTGGTGTTACCAACATAGAAGCTGAGTATATAGTTTCTAGTGGTTATGTTATAACTTATACTGTAAATTGTAAGATTAGCAATGCACCGTTTTACAACCCACTTGGTTTGATTCCTTGTTTAACCTAGAAACTGTGCAATTTCTGCCACCACAAGGCTTTCTGAACAAGCCATTCTAGGCAGTATTTATGCAGTGGTTAGTTTTCATTTCCTCTGCATTTTCCTTGGCACTACTGATTTCTGAGGGTGAATTACCAGGGCCGCACATTGATTACTGATTTTAATTATCAATCATCCATCATTCAGTGGACTGCCGGGAAGAAAATGCAGGCGAGTGAATGATCACTCTCCTCATTTTAATTTTGAAAAATTCAGGAGAGTGATTTTAACCCCCTACGTATGATGTCAACCCAAACTGACCAGCACTATACACGAAAATGACCATACACATTTTTATTTTTTTCATATTTGCTCTAAAAACATACTACATGACTCCTCACTGGAACAAGCTCATTGAGGCCATTCCAATAAGGTGTCTCAAAATATGTTTTAGCCCTTTGACCAACGTAACGGTCAAAAACCGGCCAGCGCTATTCACCAAATTCACCTTTCAATTTTCATTATTTTTTTCCATTTTTGTCTCAAACACATAACTTAGGACCCTTCAATGGAATGAGCTTGTTGAGCACGTTCCAATGAGGGTCATACGCTATGTTAGTGACGCAAAAAAATTAACTAATTAGTTATTCAAGAATTTTGTTTGCAAGTGTTGCCTGTCTTTTGTGTTCGGTTAAAGGTTTAAGCAAAAAATGAAAGATTTTGTTTTGCAAGTATCGCCTCCTAGTTGGGACAGGTAACAGGTGATTAAAATATATAAATAAAATATATAACTTGATGTTTAAACATAATTTCTTCACACATCATGAAGTTGAGTGATTAATTGCTCCCCCCCCCCCCCCACCCCCACCTCCCAGTGAAATGTTTAGGGGAGTACAGACCAGCAAGTGAGATAACTCTATCTTGAACAGTGTAAAATTGCATTTTTTATTATTCAAAACAGAGTTATCTCCCTTGCAAAATTCAGTGGCCAATACAATTCTTGGAATTACAACAAATTAACTCTTGATGGTTGTAATTCCAAGTTTAATCTCGGTTTGTTTCATAAGAAGACCTTCAAATGAATTAAATGAGTTTCAATCTTGAAAGAGAAGCTTACTGATTTTTCCAAAAACAAGAAAAAGGCCCCTTTCCTGTTCATGTGGATTTAACCCCAATGTTACAGATCATAAAACTGTCATTTGTACAGGTACAGGGGGTGGACCCCCTTCAGCAAAATAAACCCATTTTTTCCTGCTAGTGTATCACTGTATGTACTCTCAGGATCCAAATAAACATACCCATATACTTATACAATTTTGTGAAACTTCTCACCCCTATATTGCTTATTGGGACCCCTATGTTTATTTATTTTGATGTTCGCAACCACTGACATGAAAATTTAAGGTAAATAAATGATAAAACTCTACAGCATAGGTGAAAATCTTCCTTTTCATGTTGAACCAATTTACAACAAACCGAATCCCCCCCCCCCCCCCCACCCCACATTTTCTGTATAGATAAATAATTAATTTTGTCCCTACTTTTATTCAATTTCAGAAACGTTTCCACTCCCTACTATTGTTCCACCTCCTACTTTTATTTAATATCATGAAATTTTCCAACCCTTTCTTTTATTCTGACCCCTTCTTTTATTTGATCCAAAGAGTAATGTGTTTAACCCCCCCCCCCCCCCCTCCCCATCACACCCATTTCTGGGATTTGTCTGGATTTTTTTCAAACCCTCCCTTTCTTGGTCTATATGCACCCTGTCTGTACACGTGGTGTATTGTATAAGGTCAAGGAAAAGAGAGATATTGTGATATTATTAATAGAATTAAAAATGTAGTGACTTTTTGTAGCACTGTTCCCTTAACCCCCTTGCAGAGGTTTTTTTGTTAAATAAAAAGATAAGAGTCACAGTGTGTGTCATCAGTCATGCATCATATAATATGTATATATAACTTTCCATCTCTTTAAACTTTATTCCAAATTCTTATAAGCATATTATTATTATCAATCATTGGTTCCTCAACCGACTTTTTCCTCTATTTAAATTTTAATGCCTACTTATTTATTTATTTATTTATTTATTTATTTAGTGGTGTTTAAGGTCACATATTTCTGCACAATGGCTAATCATGACCGCGACAGTTGTACAGGCGGGGGGAGCTGTAATACCCGGAGAGAACCACCGAGCAACGGCGAGCAACTGTCTGCTCCCCAACATACCAACTCCACACAAGCAGGGTTAGCATTGGTTGAAGACAGGTGCACCATCGTCGTGCAGTACGGCTTAATATACAACGTCACCGTGCCCTACGTAGGCAAGGGGGAGGGGGGGGGGTGTGAAGTGTCTTGCCCAAGGACAGAATGCGGTTGCCGCAGGTGGGATTCGAACCGAGGACCTCTCGGCTTGCAGCCTGCACCTCTTCCTACTGAACCACCATGTCCCCCCGTAATGCCTACTAATGGTATTTGTAATGTTATAACATAAAGCCTATTAAAGGCTTATTTATCGAAATCCTTATTCGTTATTGTGATTTGTGTATTATTTTGTTTTCAAAACACAACTGAAGGGAGAATTTTCATTTTTAGGCCTAACAGACTACGGTATGATAAAGCTAAGTGCTAAGTTATATAATTGAGGCTGCATTCTGACAAGGTCAAATAGAGGACCTTGCATCTCGCTTTCAGTTTCACTCCGCGGATGAGTGCAATGATTCAAATCACATTCGAAAAAAAATAAAAAATAAAAATTACTGACACGTTCCTGTCAAAGCTAAAACAATTAAGCTGCTCACAGACATAATTCTTCACTTCAGTGATCGGTAATGAAAAGGTAAAAGACGAAAGATTCGTTTTAAGCTTGTTTTTTTTTTTTTTTGTTAAAATCGAGCCGACTTGACTTATTCAAAATAATTCGAATGCTTACGAAAATGAACGGCGAGCTGCAGAAAATACCACAACAGCTTCCGATATTTTACGCCGATAACGAGGATACTTAACAAAGTTTATGCTAGAAGCGTATGAAAGTATACGCCAGGTTAGAAAAGTATAGTTTTGTCTCGCTTGGGGCGGGCTAACAAACTTAACAATTATCCGCTTGAAGCGTTTAACTTTCATGGATCGGGTGGTACTGTTTTGTCATATGGATTCTGCTTCATACAACATATAATATTTTCCATTTTTCATTTTAATTCTTAACAGTTTTGGTCAAACCACTTCTTTTTAAGCATATGATGCTTAAAGTGATCTTAAAGACTAATAAATACTCTTAAATAAACAAAGAAACAAACATAAACTTTAGCGCCAACGTGATGGGGTATTAAAACACATTTGAACAAACTGTTGTGCTCCAAATACTTGGCAGGAAAGGCTTTTGTTCATGGGATGTGCAGATTATCAGACTGTCTGGAAATTAATGAGTTTTGTTCCATCTTCACGATTTATAAAGAAAGTGTATCCAGAATTACTCCTCCGAACATCTATCAGCAATATAAACTATCCAAAGTGAATAACTGACTATCCAAAGAAGATCAAAATGTACACTCACGTTTGCTTTGATAAAAACATGAACATATTTTGTGCTTTTTTCCCCACGGAAGTTGTGGGAAGTGGAGTCATGCTTGATAACTCTAGACAATAAGTTCTGCTTTCTTCATACAAAATGATCTGGTAACTATAGACAGGGAGTGGGGGGAGGGGGGAGGGGGGGGGGGCTGAAAAGTTTCCAGCATATGCAGAACGGTTGGATAAACATGTTCTATTTGCTCAATTTAGCCACAGGCTGTTAATGTGATCTGCAACTTTAATATACATAATCTGAAGTATGGTAATACTTCCGAAAAATTGTTGGAACTGAGTCTGTTGCAAGAGGTAGTATCGGAACTGTGTTTCATCTATGGCTCATACATATTTAGTTTTTAGCTTCTGAATTGACAAGATCCGAAAACGAATGAACTGTAGAGGCCATGACCACACCAACCTTCATCTTGTGAAACAGACAAACTAATTTCCTCAAATAAATTTAAAAATTTTTCTCCGGAACAGCCGATCAGAATCATTTGATATTTGTTATCCAGCACCCTTAGGGGAGTCAGATTCAAGTTTGTTCATATCAAGGCCGTGAGTATATATTTGGGCGCCACGTGGGAGCCCAAATATTAACTTAGTGCGATGTGAGGAATATTCTTTCAAACTCTTCTTTAGAGTGTCATATTCAAGTTTGTTCAAATCAATCCATGGGTTAATATTTGTGCCCAAAATTTTAACCTAGTGCAGTATGAGGAATAATCTTCTAAAACCTGCTTTTTCTGACTCACTGATTGGTCAGAATGTTTTCACATTTAGTATTCAGCATCCTTTAGGTGCTTAATTTCAGGTTTGTGTCAATCATAAATTCAACTCAATAATTTTTCAATGCAAGGAAACTTTTCCAGTATCTGCCAGTGATCATTGTTGGCACTGCAGAAGCAAGCAACACAAAGCTATTTACAACAAATGTCCATCCCAAAACAAAATCTGCAGATCTTGTTCGAAGAATGGCCATTTTCAGTCAGTATGCAAATCGAAAGCACGTGTACATCAGCTCGATGAGGACATTACAATTCTATCAGTGTCAAATGACAGAAAAAAATTCACACGTTCAGGTATGCAACGACTTAGTGTCCAGATTTTATTATCAAACACTCCTGTTGACATGTAAGTGGCTACAGGTTCTCCTATATCCATTATTAGTCATGATGTGTACCAAAAACATTTTTCAAAATGCAGTCTTCAAAGGACTGATACCATACTCCGTACTTATGACACAATTGCAATTTAGGTGCAAGGAATAATATTTTACCCGTTCACTAAGGCAGAACTGCACAAGCAAAATTTTATGTTGTAAATAAATGAACGCTACTTTGGGGCCTAGATTTGATCGCTTCAATGCAACTTACATTCGGTACGCATTCCTCTTCTCAGGAGGCCAGTCAATCATGCCAAGATTCAGAGTCTGTTTCTGTCAATCGAGGTACAACATTTCAAGAGTTACGGGAAGAATTTTCAAAAGTGTTTAGCGGCCTGGGTTCAGTACACAAATTTCAACTTGGATCTAATATGGTCGATAACTGCATACCAAGTACTCAGCAAGCAAGGCCAATTCCTTTTGCTTTACTCAGTAGTGTCAAAGATGAAATCAACAGTTTGCATGATACCAATATCATAGAAAAAGTAGAACATGCTGAATGGGTCAGTCCAGTAGTTATTTACCCACCGTAAAATGGGAAAAGTCGCCCATGCATCGACTTTTGAGTTGTAAATCAAAATATTATACCTGGAAGATATCCTCTTCCAAATATAGAAACACTCCTTGCTGCATCCATTCAAAATGCTAAGTGGATCACAAAATTTGATATGAATTCAGCATACCATCAGCTTCTTCTGCATTCTGCTATAGTGGGACTCACAAATTTTGCATCACCGTTTTGTTTATTTATATTCACGCATGGTCCCTATGGGCTACCTGACTTGCAAGGAGGTTTCCAACGAATGCTGGATAACATTTTAAACAGATGCACCGGAGCATTCATTCTCCTTGATGACATTTTCGATGCATGTGCCGAAAGAAGTAAAAGAACAAGATAAAAACTTGAGAACAGTTATGAAACAGCTTTCAGAAACAACCTCACTTTAAGCAACCTAAAGTTGAATGGTTAGGGTTTATCATTTTTATCAAGGAATTGAAATGTCACCAGAAAATATTAAGGCTGTTACGGGGTTGGTTACACCTACCTCTGTTAATGAAATTCATCAAGTGCTATGATTATTCAAACATCACTCCAATTGTATTCCTAACTTAGCAGAAATTACTGACACCCCAACCCCCCCTCCCAAAATCTTACTAGAAAAGGTCAAGAATGGCAATGGGATGAAAACCAAGCTAAAGATTTTAAAGAGCTTAAGAGATTGCTTGCCCTTTTTTAGCTCTTTACAGACATGATTTGCCAACAGTTGTGTCATGTGTCGCTTCAAACTCCGCTCATGGGGCTGAATTGCCACGATTTGATGAAAATGGGAAACTGCACCCTATAGCATTTGCATCCATAATTCTTACATCCTATGGATGTAATTACAGAACTGTGAAAAATAGGCTCTAGCATGTGGAAGGGCAGTTCGTAAAGATTGATATTTACAGGGTAGACACCTTACATTTAAGACTGATAATAGTGCCCAGTTAGTTTGCTTCAATCTCCACGCGATACTGGCCATAATCTTACAAGAATTGCTAGATGGGCTTCTATCTTATTGGAATATAATTTAAAATGCAGTATCAAAAAGGCATGTTAAATATAATAGCAGATGCCTTGTCTCGTTTGAAAACGTCAAACGACAGTGATCATTCCCATTTTCACGATTGCTTTGGTGTGGGTGAGGAGGCTGTCTGTTTTGTTCACACTGAACCGACAATCATCTCACACCAAGTTTTTGCAGTCTGATACTCAAAGCAATCCAGTTTTGAATGAAAGTACCAACTACTTAATAGTCATTGGCAAAAAAGTAACAAATTCCAATTGAAAGCGCACCCGACTACAAAATTAAAGATAATTTGTTTACATTTGAGGCTTATTGCATAGATTATGCTAACCATGCAGTAATACCTGCAAGTTTACGCAATACTGTTACACAATTTTCTCATCAAGTCCACTTAGGTATAGTTAAAACCAAGTAGCGACTCTGCGATTCATCATTTGGCTAAGTATGAGTCGAGATATCGAGATATTTGTTCGAAAATGTGTGTATTGTGCAGATACTGATAAAAGTGTAAATTCATCTACTGCACCTCTCTGTTTAGAGAACACCAAACTACCGTCGAATGGTAAATTGCTGTACCGAATGTACTGTAATCCAACATCAAAGATACTGCTTCTTGGACAGAGTCACTCAAATGCATACTGATGACTCTCTGTTCTACCCCTCATTCCACAACTAACACTACCCCACATTTTATAGTGACTCCATGAGAGATGAGAACAAAACTTGCCTCATTCAAACCGAGTTTGATAATTATTTCTGATAACAAAACTCATCATACTATTCAGGACAGACAGTTGAAATAGGAAAAGAAATATGATTAGGACAATAAGGGGTTAAGCTTAAATCCCATGACGGTGATTCACAGTACGGGGACAGTGGATTGTAACTAAATCATCCGGGGAGTGGAGTTATCACTTAAAACATCACTTTCAAATTTTGTACACATGGACAAAAAACACACGCAAAGTTTCAGCCAATGGACCTCCGGGTAGAACCCGGAGGTCCATTGGCAGGAACTGTGCTTGTGCTTGTTATGCATTGCAACAGATTTGCAATTATTGCTTGGGTGGAATCTCCACTCTGTAGGTGATTTAGTGATACTACACTCTCCACGAACTGTAGTTAGAACTAAACTTGGTATGATTATGAAAGGACACAACTTAAATTCAAAGTTTTCTGAACCAACCAAGATTATTGATATCAAAAACAATATTGTGACCATTAGTAAGGGTAAAAAGCGGCACACCAAAAGACTAGTCAAATATTTAAAAACAAAAAAAAATGGTTTGCAGTAGTCCAAAGTTTATTCTGAGAGTGAGAGTAATTTTGATACTTTTAACTAGTTCCAGTCTAGGAATACCCAAAGTAATACCTAAAATCCAGCAGTATCTGGATCATATATGTATCCATTATGACAGACAACCACATGTTTGAAAGACTTTGTTTGCACAAACTGATTTATATGCATTTAATTGTTCTTAACATTTATCTAACAATTATATACATTTTGGCTTGAAACCCACGAGAAACCATACGTATCACATAATGTGTTCGATTCCGTATCATATAGATGACTCATTCTGATTCCGTATCATATAGATGACTCGTTTCCGGGAACGCAACGGGCTATTAAAACAGGTGCATGAATACATTCTATGTGCGTTTCATTGATCGACTCAATTGACTCAGTTGATCGCTTACAAAATAAAACAGAATTCCTTACAATTAGCGACAGAACTATTAATAGCCACCCCCCCCCCCCCCCCCCCCCCACACACACACACAATAAATAGAAACTGTACAATAAAATATTACACACTTGTATATTCAAGCTTATCATCAGAGGAAGCGACAATGAGAGTGAATAATTTTACAACACAACACTGAAAATTTGCGTTGACCGCGTTACTCATTGTTTGTTAAAGTGCACAACAATATTGTTCCATAAAAAATGGGTTTTTTAAAACTTTTTCTCGCCCCAACTGTATTAATAATTTAAGATTTAAGCTGTGTATGTGACGGAATTGTTAGATAAATGAATTATCATGATAATGTGCATGTCCTGTGATTTGCATCAGATTCTTAATTGTGTCCAGAATGGGATCACAAATCGCCAGCAAAGCCGGCTCTCTCGTTGAGATCCCATTCTGGACACCACCTCGAATCTGATACAAATCACAGGACATCATGATGATCTGTATTTACTTAGTTGGGAAAAATGTGGTGTGGCTGTGTAATATTCTTGATAACAGCAAGTTAAGCAAGTATCAGTACACCCGAAATCCGATCTCCTCGAGGTGGACAGAACCGAACGCTACACGTGCAAGACTGATTCTAACACGACCAGATATAATCTCAAATATTTCACACTATTGAATGAAGCCATACTCATCAGACAAGGAAGGCACAGAGAAGGTTGCTGCTGGCTGGATGAGTATTCTTCAATCTATTAATAATTTTGCTTCTCGACTAGCCCAGTTGACTAGACGAAAAACACCCCCTCAAAAAGAAATGGTTCGACCACAGGTGCAAATACTTGAAACGTACAATGGAAAACATTATAAAAGATACGAAGCTTAATCCCAGCGACAGATCACTTATTACCAAATTTTTCACTGCGAAGAAGGCTTATAAGTCAGAAGTGAAATACAAATCAAAAATGTTTTATGAAAAAATATGTGACCAGTTGCACAACTTGCAATGTAAGAAGCCAGCTAGTTACTGGAAAATTATAAATCAATTTCGATCTGGTAGTGACATTAATAGTCTTGATCCGGCACAGCTGTTCATTTCTTTAAAAAACTTTTTTCCCCAGCACAGAGCGCTGAAAAGTCAAGCATCCCGCTCGCTTCATCTCGAACCTTGACCCAAATATTAAACCGTGACATAATATCCCCGGGGGGAAATCAGGAAAGCACTCCGACAAATAAAAAATAAAAAGTCTCCAGGTCCCGACAATATATCCAACGAACTCCTAAAAACTGTAATTCCCTACATGCTAGACGAAACAGTCAAGTTGTTGAACCAAGTCCTCGAATCTGGTCATTACCCAACTGAATGGAGTAAGTCCACCCAAACCCTACTGTACAAAAAGGGTAACCGGCATGATCCTAACAACTACAGAGCCATTGCCGTTAGCTCTGCCGTCGGTAAATTATTAAACAAGATTATAAATAACCCAATAAATGATTTCCATGAAGGTAATCGGCTTATTAGCGCCAACCAGTTTGGATTTCGTGAACACCGTAGCACGGTCGACAGAGCATTTGTTCTCAAAAATATTTTCAACCAGTGCTAACAAGAAAAAAGGCCTCTTTTTGCAGCTTTTGTTGACTTCAGGAAAGCCTTTAACACACAATCCACCGACCCTTTGCTGTTTAACAAATTACATAAATGCAGTGTAACTGGTAAAATACTCCTCAAGCTACGATCTTACTAAAACTGCCAAGGGCCTAGGTCCGCCTTCACTATCCACAATCGGGGTTAGGCAAGGCTGTGCGATCTCCCCAACCCTGTTTAAAATATTTATAGATGATATTCGTAAAATCTTTACAAGAGAATGTGATCCTATAGTTGTGAATAATAAGTACATAAGTCATTTTTTGTTTATAGACGACCTAATTATGTTCTCAAGTATGCCTATCGGGTTACAAACTTGTTTAGGAAATTTAGAAATACGCGAAGAATAACCATCTGAGGGTAAACACCGAGAAAACTAAGTGCTTAGTGTCCGCCCCCCCCCCCCCCCTCCAAAAAAAAAAAAAAATTCATTGTTCCCCAGTTTTTACATCAGCTGACAAAACGTTGGAAATTGTACCAAGCTATTCTTATCGGGGTATAATGTTTTCCGCTCATGGGATATTTGAAGAGGCACAGAATGCTATAAAACTGAAAGTGATGAAAGCACTTTTCAGTCTTTTCGATTGTTTTAAGAGTAAACACCTTCCGTCCACTGCTGTAATGTCCAAATTATTTGATCAATTAAAAAAAAAAACATATTGTTGTATGGTAGAACTATGGGATATAGAGTATCAACTAGTAAAGTGGGATAGACTTCCCGCTGAGGCTGTACGCATCAAATCTGTAAACTGATACTCAGCGTTCATAAAAATTCTTCCAACTATGCCGTTCGAGCCGAACTTGGCCGATTCCCAGTTTCCTTCGAATGTATCATCAAAAAGTTCAAATTCATGGCCAGGCTTCACTGTGCAGCTCCAGGCATCCGTGGTTTTCTGGAAGAGCATAAATTAACGACGGAATATAGCGGATTCCGTCAAATGTTGGAAGGTTACAATAGACCATCGGCTGCAATGCACGATAATAAATCCAGTAAATTACTTGAAAATTTAACAAATGATTACATGCTCTATTTTAATGAATGCCTTTACAATGACAATAAAAAGAACGGTAGAAATAAGTTGCGTACTTATCGCGCCTTTAAAAATTACATTAAATTCGAGCCCAATTTAGCTTACTCGAGAACAAAGGAAGCGCAAAGTGTGTTTACGAGATTACGCATTGGTAATCATAATTTGGCAAGTGAAAAGGGGAGACATGCACAACCGCCAATATCTTTAGAAAATAGTATTTACAATGCTTTTGATGTTAGTAAGGGCGCCGGCGATTTCGAATTCGAGATGCATTTTGTTATGGACTGCCAGGCCTATACAAACATCAGAAGACAGTTGTTTGCAACAATTAACACGAACAATGCAGACTTATTTTATGTTTGCCCCACCCACCCCCTCCACCTTCAAAAACGTCCCGCCGTTGCTTAGTTTTCTTGACCTGTAGATCATCTCACGGCCTTCGTGTTTCCTATCACCTCCGTGGATCCTAGAACACTGCTACTGACTTGTTCATGTTCACTGTTATCTGTGCGGTCATCAGTCTTCATCCTGTACTCTAGTCTTTTACCACTCTTTCTGGCCTGTGCTTTTACCACTCTTTCTGGCCTGTGCCGTGGCCACCACTATCTGTTCTGTGATCGACCTCACTTCTACTATCTTCTACTGGTACTACAGTTTCCTACTACTACTCATGGTTCCTACCAATACAGTTTTAACCAGTCCTATTGGCATCTGGTACTACTGTCAATTCACTACCAGCTGCTACTGCTAGTTTCGTCATTTCTTTCGAAAACACTACGAACACCGCCAAGAGATTTACGAGATCGGCTAGGAATCCTACTTACATTATCCCTTACACTCTCTGGCTATGATTCTAGAATCCTTTTTCTGCGGACCTGAGAAAACATACAGTTTCTAGGCCCACAGAGGACACAATAAGGGGCATAACTCTGTTAGCACTGAGAGTTTTTAAGCTTGTGTAATATGAGGAAACCTCTTTAAGCAAACTTCTTGATCAGATCCACCCATCAAAACATTTTTGGGTATCTTGCATACAGACATGTGGGGAGGGAAGGGGGGGGGGGGGGGGGTGGGTGTCAGATTCCAGTTTGTTAATCTGAATTTTAACTTAGTGCAGTGTGAGGAATAATTTCTAAAAATCTTCTAAAAACCACAAACAGAATCTCTTGATAGTAGGTGTAGTGCATCCGTAAAGGTGTGAGACGGATTCAAGTTTGTTCAAATCAAGTCCCTGGGTTTATAATTTGGACACCCTATGGGAGTTTGAATTTTAATTCAGCGCAATTTAAAAATCTCCTCCAGAACCACCAATCAGAATTTATTAACCTTTTTTATATTTGGCATACAGCGCCCCTGGGGAAGGAGAGGGGGTGGGAGGGGTCTAGTTTGTTCAAATGAAGTCCATGGGTTTGTATTTGGGCTCACTGATTTTAAATGAGCGACATATTGGGACAATTCATTAAAAATCAACTGGTCAAAATTTGTTGATCTTTGATATACAGCATCCTAATTGTGTTCAGATTCAAATTTGTTCAAAGCAAGGACTGGGTTTATATTTGTACACCCTACTATGGGAGCCCGAATTTGAACTTACTGCAATATGAGAACTGTTCTTTAAAAATCTTCTTTTCTAGAATCTAGAATCATCAATCAGAATCTTTCAATCTTTTGATATTTGGGAAGCCCAAATTTGAACTTGGTGGAATCTGACGACAATTCTTTAAAACTCTTGTTCTTCAGTTCCACAAGTCAAAGTCTTATGTTGCGGCAGATCCAAGTTTGTTCAAATCAAGTCACTGGGGTCGCATTTGGACCCTCTATGGGAGCCCGAATATTCAGTAAAAATCTTCACCAATCAGACTCTCTTGATATTCAGTATACAACGTCCTGGGGGAGGAAGGGGTCAGATCCCACTTTCTTCAAATCAAGTCCCTGCCTTGATATTTGGCATCCCTGTGAGAGTCCGAATTCTAACTTAGTACAATATTAGGGCAATTCTGTAAAAAACCTTCTTCTTCAAGTACGCGAGTCAAAATCTTTTGAGTCAAGTTTGTTCAAATCAAGTCTCTTTGTTAATATTTGGGCCAGCTATGCGTGTTTAACTCTTTACCTAACATAACACGAAAGGCAGATGACACCTGCAAACAAAATAACTGAATAACTAAATTTTTTTTTCATTTTTTGCCTCAAAAACATAGCTTTTGATCCGTTATTGGAACGAGCTCAGTAAGCTCGTTCCAATGGAGGTCATAAGCTATGTTTTTGTGACAAAAAATTTAAAAAAATTGAATGGTGATTTTTGTGAATAGTGCTCGCAGGTTTGACGTTATGTTGGTTAAAGGGTTAACTTAGTGCAAAATGAGAAATAATCTTTATAAACCTTTTTCTTCAAATCCACTGGTTCTAGTCAAGCCACTGGATTCATATTTGGGTTCCATATGGGAGGCCGAATTTTAACTTAGTGAATTTGAGGATTATTCTTCAAAGATCTTCTTCAGACTCACTATGCAGAATCTTTTGATTTTAGTAAATAACAGTACTATCACTCTGAAAGTAAAGTCTGTTCAAGGTGATAGTCTCGACTGATTTGTTCTTCTTTTTGGCGGTGAGTGGGGGTGGGGGTGTCACGGGAGATGTTTTGAATTCATCATATAACCCAGTGAGAATTTAATCTTTTCAACTCTAGTGGTGTCTTCCATGTCAGCCCAAAGGAAGCATTTGGAAGAGTCCATATATATTATCTGGAGTAGAACAATTAATATTATCGACGTGCAGCCTTGGGGCTGCATGTTGACAATATTGATTGGTCTACCTCACACCTTAACTTAGCAGCCATCCTACATAATGAGACCATGACGCATCGTGTTCCTGGACGGAAAAGCAGTCTCTCGGGTTCGAAGGGTCAATATTTGTTCATTTAAATGAATTCTACCCTCCATTAATAGGCCGATTGTGGTCAAACGTATATTTGGGTGGATAAGATTAACGTTTGTTCAAAGGAGGTCCACCAGGTTACTCGAAGCACTGCGGGTGGTGGTCGTGCGTCCACTGGATGATTTGCCTGCTTTAAAATGAGTTTTGAAGGCTTTTTGAGTAATTTTATAAACAGAAATTGGTAACCACAATGTCCCCATGGGGTTGTTTGGGGTGTGTGGGTGAGATCGAAAGGGTAATTTGTTTTTTGCTTTAGAATGAGTATTGAAGGACTTCACGTGATTTAGTGGGGGAAAGAAGACCATGCCCACCCACCTGCTCACCACCACTCCCAATCATTTGGGTGAAACTTTTGTGCAAATCATTTGACATCCTTCAAAACTCATTTTAACTGGTTGGGGGCTACATTTTTTTTGATGGTCTGAATTTGTTCGACTAAATTTGTTTTATTACAAATTACTGAAGGGTGCCCATAGGCACTCTTCAATAATTTGTGATAAAACCAATTTGCATAAATAAAATATTATTTGCGTTTGACTGAATATGAAAATTGAGCAAGGAAAATGGTGGCTTTTCCTCTGGTACCCTCTTGTTTTTGAAAGCCCTAATAGTGGGTGGCTTCTAGCACTCAACCAGTTAGAGCCAAAAATAATTTACCCAATGAACCCTGCCCCCACACAGTTAAAAATATGGCAATGCCACAATTGGAATGTGAGTACTGCCTACCCTGTAAATCGATATTTAAAATTCCAAGTCTTTGAAAAAAAATGGCCCATTCTTTGGCATTACTTGAAATCTAAACATTTAAATCATCTGACATGGCAACACGAGTTGTGCAAAATTGCTTTTCTGCTTTCCTCTGTAGTGCTAACTGACCATAGATGTTGAATGTGATCTTAAATCGCTCTTTGAGCAACTTTCTCAGGTGAGCGAGTAAAGGCTTGTGGTACCTCTTGTTTCATCGTACGAGTGCTTTTAGAACATTCCCAATTCAGGTAGGCCCATTACATATTGGCCATCACAGAGGCGTGCTATCGCACATATACATCTATTGCACGCCTCTCTCAGTCACAGGAGTGTGAAACCTAGCACGCCTCAACACCTCGGAATCGCACTTTTGTACACTGGTCGATCACTTTGCCAATAAAATGCCTACTCATCAAGTGTCATTATTCTTGGCTTTTGATTTGTGATCATAAAACTCGAAAAAAGTGCCCCAAGTTCAACTGCTGAGTGCCCAGTAACTGCTTCTAACCCCCAGTTACCCACATAGTAGGCTCATACACCTGAAGACATGTTCCAAGAGCCAACACATTGGATCAATATGCTGAAATGCCCAGCAATTCTTCCACTGGAGCAGTTACCAACCTCTTGAGTTCACAATGGCATGAAATGAACTGACACAAATGTTCACTCTTTTCACACTTCGATCACCTTATTTACCTACCAACCATATAAGTCTCCATTGAACTTGATTGTCAACTTCTTTGGACTTAAAATCCCCCAACAGTAACTATGAACCAACAGGGTGATACAGTGACTTCAAAAATAACCACAAATGAACCTAAAACAAAACTGTTGATTGTCTGGATGCATTGCCCTTCACCATAACTTATGTTAGGTTCTAGAAATAGTAGTCCTAACTAGGACCCCCCGATCATTACCTTAAGGGAAATGGGAGGAGAAGGTAATGACCGGAGGGTCCTAGTTAGGACAATAGAAATCGTACCCCACGAGCTGTAGAGAGGTGCGATTTATCGCAACTCTTTGGATTTGAGAATCGAAGGACTGCCATCATACATCATTTCGGTACTGAACAGCAACGTTCTGCAAAATTCCACTCCAATTGTTGTACTCATAGAAGATAGTAGTGGTAGAAGATACCCGATCATAGGACAGGGAGTGATAGGTGTCGTACAGACCAAAAAGAGTTGTAGAAGACTACACTTCTGGTCAAAGGCAGTGAAGTCGAGCAATGACCATAGTCAGTTGGTTGTGATCATGGAAAAAAGTCAGCAGCAGTGATCTAGGAGCCATGGGGGTGAATGAGCCATACAGGGACCAGGAGTATCATGACGTGATCTAAGGACCTAGAACAGAAATCCACATTAGTCCATAAAGATCCATATTAGTCCACAAAAAGTCCACGAACAATGGTCATGCAATTGAACCACAAATATCCGTACATGTACCCACGTGATATATGTTTTTGAGGAACATTATGTACCAGCACACAAGCACACTTTAGCACCAATAGTTTGTGATCATGTGCTGTTTTGGATCGACAGCTTGCAAAAAATAAAAATATTTTACTTCGCAATAGAAACCACCTCAAATACACCATAAACTAATAATAACAGCGAGAGTATCTAAATTTTCGCAAAACGCTGGAAATAACTTCCCCATGGCTCGGTGGGTAATTTCTGACAGAAATTCACTTTTGGGAGAGTTTAACATTTTTTTATTGAGGTTTAACGATGCTTTTGAAGTTAGCATCACCTCGTGTCGGACAGTTTGACGGGTGGAGAAAGCCGGAGTACCCTTTGAGAACCCCCGAGTAGCGGCGAGGAATTGTCAGACTCGAGCTCTCCAATGTACAACTCCACATAACAAGGTTAGCAACTAAGGTTAGCATTGGTTGGAGACAAATACACCATTGACGTGCAGTACGTCTTAGTTCACAGCGTCACCGTGCCTCCACGGTGGAATCGAGATGAAGTGTCTTGCTCAAGGGCACAACGCGGTTACCCCGGGTGGGATCGTTCGGTTTGAATTCCCGTTCCATAACCACTGAGCAACTGCGTCCCCAAGCCATAAACGCTAAAAAGCAGAAAAATCCCCACATTTTTTCACCGGTTTCATTACCAGATCCATAAGGAATAAAAATACATTTATTCTATTTTTTTTTTAATTTATTAACCACGAAGTTTCAACATGCGTGTTGGATTCAATTTTATATTTAATTGCAAAGCTCTAGCTACCAGTCGCAGGGCTGTTATAATATCCAGTACAGCCGCCGCGAGCTGTACACTTTCCACGAGTGAGCAATATTTCCACCGAAGCAATAACATTAGATTGCAAACACTAATTTTAGGAATAAACACCAAAAATGTAGTTATTGAAGCACCGGGTACAATCATTAATTAATTTATTTTGCTGCTAATGATTTTTATTACTTGGTAAAGGCATGCATGGACACCACTGCCCACGTGTTAGTTACGACCACACCACGACCACTGTACTGTAGCCTGTGTGTGGGGATCCTTGACTCATTTTTGCCCGAACTATGAAATAAATTTGCATGATAATTATTTTGTACATATCCTTTGTTCCTCTGGCAGCTATGCAGAGGGATCTAAAATCACCAAATGTACCTAAGAGTACAACAATCCCCAATGTCATTGTAAAAATCGTCGCAAACGTGCATGACTTGAACCACGACAGTGCCGATTGCCGTGACTGATTTGTTGAGATAGACAAACTTACATATCACCAAACCAGCAATCACCCGTGACAGTTTTATGCTACAACACAAGTCATTGAACAAGTCAATTTGCCATGCTCTTTGGACATTTCTGAATTCCCTCGGCAATTGTGCTTTTCATGTAGTTGCTAGGACCTTTGGATTTGTGTCCAGCATGTTCAGTAATAATAATAATAATAATAATAATAATTCATTGGCCACCACCTTAGTTTTCGCGGCCCTCTTACGAGGAGGCCTACAGCACCCCGTCCTCTGCCGGGGTATTCCTCCCAAACTCTTCCTTCTAATTTCCCAGCATTCAGTCACAAACTGTTTCATAATTTCCCCATTGATGCTTTCTCGATCTCCCAAACTGTAGTTACCATTTCCCCCATCCTCCCCACCTGTCTTTCCCACATCAATTCATTTAACGTGCCTACGCAACTCTTGGGGAGTGAGGGGGTAGGGACGGAAAATAAGTAATGCTGCAAAGTATAACAGTGTGCGGTATCAAGTGACACGTGGCGATGCTTTACCAAGTGTTTCCAGCAAAGTAGGTCTTTTCCTTAACCTGCTTTTTTTTTCTCAAAAAGTATATGTTCAGAAGTTGTAAGCCTTTAAATTAGTCTGATATGGAGACATTGCAGCCTTGCCACATCAGCTGCTGTTGCAATGTACAAAAACACTGTTTTTGTAATTTTGCCTCACTGAAATGCCATTTTCGACCTCTCGGGGCTGTATTGTTGCCCACAGAATATATATTAACTCTGCAAGGTCTAAACTTTAATTTTTACTGCAAGGTCTCAACTTTATTTTTTAACAACAAAACAACAACAACAACAACAACAAAACAACAACAAAACAACAACAACAACAACAACATCAACAACAACAACAACAACAATAACAACAGGATAGACGCCCCAGTGTACAGTCTCGTAGTAAACTCGAAGTTACATTATAAGTTCCTTGACAGATGTTTCAAAGCAAATTTTGGCTGATTATATTGACAGCCAAAACTTGCCTAGAAAAAACTGCTAAGCCACAAGATGCAGTGTAACAAAATGTATACAAGTCTTCCGACCTTTCTGTGTTAAATCATTTTATGACATCGGAGAAAAGACATAAACAAACCAACCAAACGCTGTGTTATGCCCTCTAATTTGGGAATATTTTGGTAATTTGGGGACACCGGTTACCAGTGTGAATTCGGTAGAATTTTAAGGCATGAGTTAGAGATGGATGGTGTGGCGGTATAGCAATTTTGGGTTCGGTATCGGTTTTTTGTATTTTTAAGGGGGTATACCTCGGTATTGGTTCGGTATTCGGTATATGACTTGACTTGAGATTTGCCGACAGTATCAAAGGGGAATTCATGTCATGAAAATGAAGAATAAGTTGTTCTTTTATCTTTCTACCACATCACCACAAATGCCACTGCCAATGAGCCCAACAGTGGCATTCTTTCATGAAAACTAATCATATCTACAGTAATTTTATGATTTGTTCTTATTTGATTAAGGTTTAATGACACTTTAACAGCCAAGGTCACATCGTGTCGGTGACAATTTTACGGGTGGAGGAAGCCGGAGTACCCAGAGAGAACCGCAGAGCAACGACGAGCTTGAAAACATGTGCACCATCGACGTGCAGTACGCCTTAGTACACAGCGCCATCGTGCCCTCATGTGGACAATCGGGTTTAAGTGCCTTGCCCAAGGACACAACGCGGGAGTCCGAATCAATCGCTCAAACGGTAACCCATCCAAGGACTAACTGGGCTCGATGTTGCTTAACTTCAGTGATCGGGCGAGAACCGGTTACCGCAATGCCACCGCGGCCCCTGATTTGTTCCAAACACACTTAAACCTTTAAAGCACCATTTCTGGTGTATGTAGACTCAGAGCATGTGCCCTGACCATGCCATCTTCAAAAGGTTCTGCTGACAATAGACAAAGCACTGGCAGTGATTTCTAGACAAGTCTTGGCTGCCTGTTAAGTGAATGATGGGAAATTTTAAAATTCAGACAGTTTCGGTATTCATTGGTTGGGTCGGTTTGGTTTTTCGGTACATTGGCCATATATAGCCTGAGTATGCAATCTCTTTAATTTTTAATTCCAGTCTATTGAATTTGGAAATTGTTATAGAGTACTTGGACAACGTATAAGCAGGGGAAACATTCGGAACAAACTTGCAAGACAAAAGCTCTTTAAGGGAATTAGAAGGGTGGCCTTTCACATGCTGCGTTATCTTTTCCCGTGGGCGATAAAACGCGTGACGACTCTCCCTCCCAAAATTAAAAGAAAAACTTGGGCGGTATTAACTCTACAAACCCCTCCGGCTTCCCAGTTTGCAGTTCTGTCAAAACCTGAATCCTTCCACCACACTCCTCAGTAAGAAGGTGGCCAATAACCCGTGTGTTTTTTTAAGATATTTAATAATTTAGGTATAGATAGGGATGAGAAAACAAAAGAACCATTCACTTAGCAGATTTCAGCCAACGATCTCGTCGTGTTGATTGCATGCACATATAAGCTATATTCTAGTTGAAAGCTCAGGAGCGGCAGAACCGGGAAAGAAGGGGGGGGGGTGGGGGGGGGGGGGGGGGGGGGGGGTGGGGAGGCTTCAGCCCCACCACTTTTTTTGCCGGGCCATGTTTTTTTGTATGCATATATTTTAACACAACCAATGACTGGTGAAACAAGGGGCGGATCCAGACCCTCCCCCATATTTTCGCCAGCTATGTTTCTCTCGTACTCGTTCAGTTTCGATAGATTTCGGATCCTTTTTTGCAGTAAGTGGCCGCAAACGCTAAAATGTATACAGTCTGTTAAAAAATCGGTTAACTTTAATAAATCGTAATCTTACAGACATACAAGTACCAAATCCACCCCAGACAAGATAATCCACAGACAGTATAATTGCTGTTAACGTCTGGTAAAGCATACAGGTGATATCTATTTATCAGCTTTGGTCGTACGACCAAAGCTGATAAATAGACCTCACCTGTATGCTTTACCAACATTTTTTAACGGCTCTCAAAGTGTCCGTTCAGATGCATCGAAAAGGGGGTTTTGGAACCCTGGAATGTAAAATTTTCGTACCACGGTTTGGCCCGTCATACCAACGACCATCCATCGCCCGATCCAGCCCCCTCACTTTGAAAATCGTTCCGCCGCGGCTGAAGCTTGTTGTGAAACTACAAGACTACTTCAAAGCACCTAAAGATGAGATGCGAATAATATTTACAAACTTATGAAAACAAAACAAACAAAAACTACAAGTAGAAATTACTAGAAACTTCGCTTTAGTTCAGAAAACGCCAACATTATTCTTTCCAAATAGTGATTTTTATACATATACAGAATACCAATCATTTTTTATACGTTTATGCCACTGCGCTCTGTACTGTTCTATAAGAAAGTTAAAACTCTTTGTCCCTATATCCCAATAAATTCCTTTTGATTGGTCTGAACGCCTTGGACAAATAGCCATCATGGCAAAGGATGCACCCAACATGCAAGGTATATGAGAACCTGCAACATCCAGGGTATATGGGAAAGCGAAACATTGGGGGTATATGGTTTAAATGAAAGCGTTTCGCTTCGGCTCACCTCGAAATATAAAAATCGAACGAAAAACCCGAAAATAGACACAAAATTATCAGATTTCCGCCAATTAGATCATATTTTGCCGTTATAAATCAAATAGTCGAGTAATTAAATGAAACAACTTGAGAAAAATAAAATAAGAGCAAAGCTCGCCCTCTCAGTTCCAATGTGTTCCATGTGCCTATAGACACATAGAACACTTTAGAACTCGGCGGACGATATGTGAACAAAGTACTGTTTACTTGTCTCTTTAACGACCCAAGGGATGTAACTCTATCTGTTGTCTTCTACATTTGTAAAAACAAAATAGTTATTCGTGAATTTGGTCAAACTGATTACGGAGCGTGAGAAACGCGTTCACAATTTTTTCCCCATTATGTTTCTACTGTGTTTCAAACGGGACAAAAACGCCATCTCTGTCAACATGTATGGTATATGGAGATTTAATACCTGGATGTCTCATTTAAACACCAAGCCTGTGGCTCGGTGTTTAAAAAACCAACATCCAGATATTAGGTCTCCATATACCATACATGTTGACGGAGATAACTATTCTTAGGCCAGGAAATAACCAGTGAATGGTCATTTAAGTTATGTGGGGTTATGTCAGTTGTACAATACGCGAACAAACTGTAGATTACGACAAAATAATACAGCATAACTTTTTCAATTGCCAATCTCGCATGTTTTGTCAGAAAGACTTGACAATCTTTCGGAACTATCTCGACTGAAGGGTTGAGATCGCATCCACATTGTGAATAGAATAACAGGCCGTTCCATGGTAAAAGAATTTCCACCTAAATAAATAGCAACAACTTAAGCACGATCTCACTTTGGGGAGATTGCGTGTTTGGTATTGCTATTTATTTTAGCGGAAACCCTGTTAAGATGTAGTAAAACTTAGATGGTGGAGAAGCATCACAACATCTATTTTCCTATTGGTTACCTCCACGCTAAATAGCATAACCTGCGTACAAGTTATGATGTAAGCCCTTTATTTCTAGGCCTGTATTCTGACAGACGACAAAATCAGATGGAGTTAACCTTCTTGCCTGATGTTTCTGACAACTGTCACTTAATTTCGCGATGACTTGTATATGGTAAAATGTTTGGCCGTATTACATATTATACGCACACGAACAGGAGCGCCAGAAGCACTTCAGGGAAGGGGAGGCTGTCCCTTGGAAAAGGTAATCTACTCGCACTACTACAGTAGCAACCCCGCCATGATATGCCATTGCATCCATGTCTTGAAGGCGGGTGATGGGAAGTTTGAGAAGTGTGCCTCTCCCATCGGGGGAGGGTCACTGCCTCCCAACTCCTCCATTGAATTTGGAAGCTCCCAGAACTGATTTGGGGTGTATTTCAATTCCACTTCGAGAATAAAACAGTGAAAAAACTTCAGTGACGAATCTGGGAAGTTCATTGTCTGTCCCGTCTCGCCCCCATGGTTCAAAGTCCAGGAGGTCAGCTGCGCCTTCTGCCCTCGTGCTTCCGGCGTCCATAAACACGAATCACTCTGCTCGGAATAGTTTTACTTGGCTATAAATAGCTACGGCCAGAGTCCTAGAGTGGACATTGTAACTAATGGATTGGGGGGTTTCGTTAACCCACACTTTTCACTGTCAACCTTGACAATATTATGTTCATCACCCTTTGCGACATAGCCAACAACGTTGTTCAACTCACTCGATACAAATGAGCCATCATGTCTGCTGGGAACTGTGCAGAGTCCTAATGGGGCCTGAACATCTACCGTAAATAAAACGCTCTTCAGGTCTGCACACGTGCTCACAGTCACTACACTGTTGTTGTTAGTATCCGATACAAGTACGTAGTTGCCACACTCTGATGTTCTCACAAATGATGGGCTGGCAAATCGTGAATCTGATACACTGATAATGTTACCATTGTCCAAAATTTTTCGGATAACATGTTCACCGCGAAAGGCAACAATAAAACTCTCATCTATCTGACAGATTCCCCAGCAACTGCTGGGTAGTTTAATTTGGTATTGCGCCGTTAAAACAGACATATTGTAGATATTTATCTGACTTGCAGTTTTGAGAGTAACGGCAACAAATTTCAAATAAACGCACAAATCATTTGGCTGGATTGTTAAAGCCACGTAGTTATAGGTTTCCCCACGGGTGCCCACACGCTGAAGTTTATTCGGTATTTCTGTAACCACAAGATATTCTCCATCCACGTTGGGTAGCACGGCAATACCTTTGATTATGCCTTCGCAACTGAACTCTCCATTCGGAACTAATACTTTGACTGGTCGTTGATTTGCTGGGCATAACGATGAAATACTCATTCAACGGGTTATTTTTAAATACAAGTTATTCACTATGCCATCGTTCTTCTTTATAAATTCAATGTTTATGTCTTCACTAAAGTTATCGAATTCTCCTAACCTCCCATCAATGTAAAGAACTTCATTTTCGTGCTCTTTCGGGAATTTAATAATCTCTGATGTTCCATCTGGATGCAAAGAAACCTGATTGTCTTTTTCTCCCTCGTCATCCGGGAAGTTCGGCGACTTTGGCGGTGCCAACTTGCGAAGATGCGTTATTTTCTCGTCAAGGAGTGATCCTTCGGAGATAATATTTTCTATACGCTCACTGAGAACACCGTATTCACTGAAATAAAATTGAATCCCGGTTTACTCAAGTTCTCTAATATCATCCACCTTCTTCATGTCCAGTTCCTCTGCTTCGTCAATGTTTCTGCGACTTTCGTTACAGAAATCTCGTACTTGTGTTTCGCCATTTTTTTTTAGAAAACATTCAATTCTTTGTGAATGAGCTTTCAGTTTACTTACACGAGCCTGTATGTCAGGACGAAAAGAATTTATCCGCCTTAAATAATGTGAAAAATTATAGTGCACATCGCTCATTGTAACAATGATACAGTTCTTGTGTTGACATGAGATGCAGACACCGCAACAGTCCTGTTTATGGGTTTCACAGAAAAACAGCTTTACTTTCCTGTGATCTCCACAAATCTCCGAAGAAACAGTCCCACTGCTATCTGAAGTGTTTATCTCTGTTGTATCATCTCTATGTGGGTCTTGTTCAAAAGGGCGGTCTTTTGCAACGTTGGCGTGATTTTCCCCATGGTTGTGACTTGATGAAGTTGATTCTTTCGTGGTCTGTTTCTCACTTGTCGAATTTCCTCGGCTCTTTGACGCCATAGTCGAGTGATGTTCCAGTACTGGCATCAATAAATGCAAGTCCTATTTAACCTGAGGCAGATGGGCATGCGTAGTCTGGTGTACATATAAACGCATACCAAGAAAATAAAATTAGCAGTCTTCTACTACGAATCTTGCAGCAAATTAATATTCATGGTAATGGGAAACGCACATTGAATCTAAAATTAGGTTGCTGAAAGGACCGATGTGGGTGAAAGAGAAAACGCACTGCAAAACTTAATAAACAGCTGCGCCCTGAGCGCATGATACGCCCGTTATTAATTACAAGAGTGAAGCACACAATATGAGTATACATGTGTACTTGTCAGGTTTTTTTTATATTCTTGTACAATAATCATAACCAACAACATACTGTGTTCAATAATTTGGAAATAAAATTATTTGAATTTTATGTATATATCTTATGTCTATAGAGATCATAACTTCAGGAAAAAAATCAAACGATTTTCTAAGTAATAAAGTCCCATTATTCTGGAATGACTAATCGAACGGTGACACCAACCGAAAGGGAGCTTCCTTCCATCAACATAAACCACCTACCAACAAATCGTGAAAATCTCTCAAAGCGTTCTCGAGTAATCGTACGACGTGTAAAAAATCAACAATTTTCTAAGAAATAAAGTTCCATAACTCTGGAATGACTAACTGAACGGCGACACTAAACGAAAGGGAGCTTCCCTCCATCGATATACACCACCTACCCAAAAATCACGAAAATCTCTCCATGCGTTCTCGAGTTATCGTATGACGTGTAAAAAATCAACAATTTTCTAAGTAATAAAGTCTCATAACTCTGGAATGACTAATCGAACGGCGACAGGCGACACCAACCGAAAGGGAGCTTCCTTCCATCAACATAAACCACCTACCAAAAAATCGTGAAAATCTCCCGAAGCGTTCTCGAGTTATCGTACGTGTAAAAAATCAACAATTTTCTAAGTAATAAAGTCCCATAACTCTGGAATTACTAATCGAACGGCGACACTAAACGAAAGGGAGCTTCCCTCCATCGATATACACCACCTACCCAAAAATCACGAAAATCTCTCCAAGCGTTCTCGAGTTATCGTACGACGTGTAAAAAATCAACAATTTTCTAAGTAATAAAGTCCCATAACTCTGGAATGACTAATCGAACGGCGACACTAAACGAAAGGGAGCTTCCCTCCATCGATATACACCACCTACCCAAAAATCATGAAAATCTCTCAAAGCGTTCTTGAGTTATCGTACGACGTGTGACCGGATGGACAGACGGATGGACGGACAGCGGTATACCATAATACGACCCGTTTTTTTCAAAACAGGCATATAAAAAACCGTGACAGCAACACATAATCCAGCGAAGCTATGCATTCACTTCAATAATTATTTAACCTGTTCATAAACAGGTGAAGGTAGACAAATGGCGGAGTTAGAAAATTTTTTAACGGGGGAGGGGCAAGTAGGGGACAGATTCCTCATGAAGGAGATTCAGTGCAAGTGGACATTTAGAATCTTGTATATAACATTGCATTCTGATGCCGTAGACATCTGCGCTAGTTTAAAACGCATATCCAATCATAGGTGGTTTGAGGTGTTTTAGGGGTGGTGTGTTCTCCACCCAAAATAACATTTGCGTTATGCTTTCAAATGAAGTCTTCTGTTGACTTTTGGGGTAAATCTCAATTTTCAGACGTCGAAAATGAAGAAACGCGAGTAGTCGCCTGACAGAGCATATAACACCAACAACCGAACTTATAGCTTAACTGTCTAATCCTAGAATTAAATGGTGCGCGTAGCCAGAATTCCATAATAGGGGGTGTCCTGGGGTGCTGCGGGAGGATGATATTTGAACGACTGTTCTGTAGCGTTTCGGGGGCCTACCCTAGTCATTACTATCAGGTTTCTGAAGAGAAGTGGGCTGGGGGGTGTCAACGGCCAGAGGGTCCTAGGAGTTAGCACCAACCTCCTTCCTGAGAAAATGTTTCCAAATTCAGTGCTCTAAGAGCGAACACGAGGCATTTGTTTACGTGTGTAGCCCCTATATTGAGAGCATTTATTTTAGGGGCCTATGGTGTGTGAAAGTCGCATTGGACTAATGTTTTATATTGGGGGGGGGGGGGGGTAGGGGCGGGGGGGGGGGGGTGCAAATCCAGGAGCTAAGCCACTTTCTCCGAGTAAACATTAAATCATAGATGTTCCCCCGTGCTTTCAGTTGACTTGATCCAGCATTCCCCATGTTGGGTTACGCGATGGTGGGCACGTCCTAGTTGTTTCTAAAACAATTAACATGTGTGGAGCAAAACAGAGAGCAACGATGACGGTTACCATCAATCGCTTCGTCTGTCACTCATTTCCTTACGTCTCACTCAACAATGCAAACGCCTACGGCACGGGTATTGACAATACTTTATTTATATTATCAAAATTTTGAATGTAATTTTAAATATTTAACGTATAATTTGTTTTGGGAACAAAGGTGACGTATGTACCCCCTCCCCACCCCACCTCACGCATGACCCAGTATGGAGAATGATGGTCTTCTCTATTAAGAAGGTAAAGAAGGAAGCGATAATTTAGCTGCAAAAATGACCAGTTTATGTTTCCATCCAGCTATGTCCATATGACTAATTCTGTTTTCCCCAAGGGGATCAAGGTCATAACGGATGTTTGGTAAACGGGGTGTGAGGATGGAGTGGAGGTGAATATTCGAAAGTTCCCTCCACAAACGGATATTCGAACATTCGTTTCTGCACTAGTATGGTTTCAATTTTCAGTCTGATCTCAAATTCCCCCTGGCTCCGAATTTCTAATTCTGAATACTGATTTTCGTGTACTACAATTAAGTTATAACAACTTTTTCCGTCGCATCACACTTTCTTCGCGGATTAATCCTTTACTTGCCCCTAAAAGCAGACGACTCTCGCAATTTAATTTATTTCAAACCCGACATTTTCATTTTGTTTGCCTAAAACAGCTTTTGGTCCCTCACTGGAATATTTTAAGGCCAAGATCACTGTGACTTTGGCCTTTTTGATACAATGATCCCAAATTAAATATGGTTCTTTCTCTCATCATACCCAACCAACATGCCAAGTTTGGTTTTGATCGGCAAAGCGAAACTTTAGATAAGCTAAACCGATTCAGAATATAGACATTCGCGAAACATAGTTTAAGGTCAGTGTGGCTCAATGACCCCAAAATAAATAAGGTTCTTCATCTATCACAACCCAACCCACGTTTTGTCAGCGGCAGTTTCGATTGGCCAAGCAAAACTTTAAACCAACACTGTCTTCAGATAGACTAACAGTACCACGGCTACTTTACACCCCATCTTCTCGATTTTTTTTTCTACGAGATAAAAATGTTTTGAATGTGTCACATGCTGTTCTTGTTTATTTACTCATTGGTGTTTAACCCTTTACCCAATGTAATGGCCAAAACCGGCCAGCACTATTCACAAAAATCGCCAATTAATATTCATTATTTTTTTCATTTTTTGTCTCAAAAACATAGGTCGATGAGCTCGTTCCAATGAGGGGTCATAATCTATGTTTTTGAGACAAAAAAATGAAAAAAAATTAGTTATTCAAGAATTTTGTTTGCAAGTGTCATCTGGTTTTCCAGGTTAGGTAAAGGGTTAAGGACACATATTTCTGCACAATGGCTAATCCTGACAGCAACATGGATATGAAGTCAAGTCCAGCCAATCGTTTACACCCATATTGCCCATTTTAGAGGACTTCCACCCAAGCAATGGTGACTGGTCCCATTTTATCTGTAAAACAGAGCGCCTTTACCACAGTAAACAAGCACTGCTTCATTTCCTGTGATTCGCGCGGGGAGCTATTATAGTAGAGCGGTTTCTGGGTTTAAATGTTCAAATTATTACCTCTTGGAGAATTAGCGGATTATTTTCAAATTTATGACAAAAATGAATATCGATATATTTTGGAATAAACTACGAACAATCGAGCGTCTGACTGGAACGTAGAATGGCGACTTTCGCGGAGACTCCCAACACGAAGTGAATTAACAATGTGAAAGCAGCAATATCTACTACTCAAAGTTTTTTAAGCACCAAGTATATCCAACTACCTGTTTTACGTTTTAGTTGAAATATTGTAATGGAAAGTGTATATATTTTTTATTTAATTATATCTTTAATGCTTTAAGTACAGAAACTAAGATTTTATTTGTGTTTGACATTATTTTTTAGCTTTTGAATACGATCACATACTTTTGCACAGTGGCTAATCATGGCCGTGGCAGTTTTATGGTTGGAGGAAGCCGGAGTACCCGGAGAGAACCACCGAGTAGCTACCAGCTCCCCACAGCGTAACCCTGCAATGCAACACAGGCAGGGTTAGATTGGTTGAAGTCATGCGCACCATTAACGTGCAGTACGCCTCAGTACACGCCGTCACCGTGCCCCCATGTGGACAATCGGGGTTAAGTGCCTTGCCCAAGGACATAACGCGGGAGTCTGAGCCGACCGATCTGACGGTCACCACTCCGAGCATTAACCGGGCTCGACGTTGCTTAACATCGGTGATCTGACGAGAACTGGTTACAACGCCACCGCGCCCCCGCCCTTGCGCTACAACAGCAAATACTGGTCCCCAAAGATTCCCCAAAGGAAGCTAAACACTAAAAAGCAAGTCATTGCATCTTCTGTTTCATGAGATATTTTAAAGATATGGGATAGTTTTGCCCTCACCTGTCACAGGCGCATGGGGGAAGAGAAGAATATAATGATTTTAACAATATCGAATTGGCACAACCCAGCCATCGTTGATATACAATTTCATTGGAATATGGAATTGGCTCAGCGTTAATGGGGGAGAAGAGTCAAACGTGGCGTTTGCGACAGACGGATAATGGAAGAGTGATCAATAATGCTCCCCCGCGCTTTCAGTAAAAATCTTGTAGGTGTTGATGAGTTTTGCAGGATGTATTTTTGAGAAGCAACTTCCCTTAACTCGATGAAAACTGGACATTTTCTTCGCAAAATAATCTATTTCCAACTCTGGGATGATGCTCATCCCAAAACACACAATGCCAACAAATATCATAAAATATACTCAATATGCAAAAATGATTGGTACAGTAATACAAGGACGTCAAGAGCATCTCAAAACGAGGGGGGGGGGGGGGGGGGGTGGTGGGTGGGGTGGTAGAGCACAGTCATATAACAGATAAGCCCCCACTAAAACTGTACACAGCACCAAGTCAGAAAAATAAGCAGACTGTAATTTGCAAAATGACGTCCACAGAAGGTGAATCCACAGCAGGGTAGCATCACCAAATTTATCCTCTGTGAACCTCGATCCGAATCAGCGTCTCAAAACTAAACAGAAAGAGGTACCTAGAGGATAAATTGGCCCACTATATGGGATAGCATCATCAAATTCACCCTCTGGGGACCTCATTCTGCAAATGTCAGACAGCTTATTTTCAGGCCTGCGCAGCACTGTGGCCCATATGTCTTCTCAATGGGATGGCAGCACAGGAATTCAATACATAAAAGTACAGTTTGAACTAACACACTCTAAAGGTGAGAAAAGTACATACTTTTTGCCCCACAACACGATTGTTTAAACGCGCAGTCAGTGAGCACTCATCTTGACTACCTAAGAGACAAATCAAATGGAGGAATCATTGGTCTAATTTTAAGACGAGTCACAGCACCCATTCCTGCTAACTTCCAAGAAGATTACAATAATAGGAACCCAAAAAGAAATACATGTTTCCGATGGGAGCAATTAGTTGAGAGAACTTCCCAGATTTTCTGGGGGAGGTGGTTGTGTTGGGCCTACTTCTCTCTCTCTCTCAAATATTTTTGTTAAAATGTTGGGAGGAGAAAGGCTCCTGTGCCCCCCACCCCCAGCTCTGGTCCTATATCCCTGCAAGAATGTTAGTACAAGATTTTTGGCCCCCCAAAACAAATGACACTTCATGGAGGAGGAACTGGAACCACCTGTAAAAAAGAATCAAATTTTTCCGTGGCACTGAAAGTGTACTGAAAGTGCATGGCGGGTGGGTAGTACGAGCACTGAATGTTGTTTGGTTAATGATAATTGGGGTCGTTGAGGGGAAGAACATCATTCTGGCGTTTCGCTGCTCTTGTGCAACATCACATTTTTAAGGAGTACAGTTGGATGCGACTGTTTAGGGGTGTGTCTGGAAGGGGGGGGGGGGGGGGGCTTGGCATAGAGCAAAACTTCATCACCATTTGTCAATGCATCATTATTTGTTCCTAATATTTTTTTTTGTTTTTTCATTGTATTGATGAGGTTCGGCATCAACCCCGGAGACGGCCTTGGCAACCCAAACACAGGGTTTTCCAGAGTGAATTTTTTCAAAACAAAATAGTAATTTTTTATCTCTGGTTTTTTCTACAT